>JAUCMX010000021.1:6981123-6993623 GCA_033459395.1 Hemibagrus guttatus
TCATTAGCTGGTCATTAGCTTAAGTATTTTGTAGTTGAACAATTCAGCTTTTAGAATAAATAATAGCTATCAACTGTCTTGGCTTTAATGTTCGTTGCTTCCTTTATGAAAGACACATGAAAATCAAACTGATTTTCAAGATGATTTTCTAATAATTTACAACTGTATTTCAACTGCTATATTTTAATAACAAGATTTGTGCTGATATTTCTATTTTCTTCTACAATCTCTGCATTTGAACATCACTGAAGCTTCCAGTGAGCCTGTTATCCATCTCTGCATGCTTCCCAGGAAACCTCAAAGACATGCTTAAACTGAGACACTGGCTTGGCGAGGCTGCATGATAAGGCCATTAATCTACTATTGTATAACCCTTTTATGAGGACGAATGATTTAAGCTTATGTTGCACCACAAACTAGAACATTTCAGAATGCACCACACTGGACATGGAGCTGACGTGGGTCCTAAGATTAGCAAGTCTAGACATCCTACCCTAACTGAAGCTGGTTTTGTCTTCTGTTTTGTATTAAGTTTGAATTAAGCCTGGGGCTGTTGATGCAGGAAGTCATTAGGAGGATAGGAGGAGGAAGTTATATGGGATCATGGATAATGTCTGGTTCCTGTAATATACACATTTCTGTGAAAGAGAGCTGCTGAGAGATTCTGAAGTGATGTATGAGGAATGGCATTCAGTATTGTCATTCACAAGCCTTGACACAAGCCAACAGCGGGACTTGACAACATCCTGTCACATGAAAAATGGACATAGTGTCCATTTCCTCAAGAAAACACCCTGCAACAAACTAGCTTAATACTTACATTGTTATCAGAATCCTATGGGCACTGAACAAAATATATAACAGGTTAACATACAGTGGTGTGAAAAAGTGTTGGCCCCCTTCCTGATTTCTTATTTTTTTGCATGTTTGTCACACTTTAATGTTTCAGATAATCAAACACATTTAAATATTAGTCAAAGATAACACAAGTAAACACATCATGCAGTTTTTAAATGAAGGTTTTTATTGTTAAGGGAAAACAAAATCCAAAACTACATGGCCCTGTGTGAAGCCTAATAACTGGTTGGTCCACCCTTAGCAGCAACAACTGCAATCAAGCGTTTTTGATAACTTGAAATGAGTCTGTTACAGCGCTGTGGAGGAATTTTGGCCCACTCATCTTTGCAGAATTGTTGTAATTCAGTCACATTGGAGGGTTTTCGAGCATGAACCACCTTTTTAAGGTCATGCCACAGCATCTCAATCGGATTGAGGTCAGGACTTTGACTAGGCCACTCCAAAGTCTTCATTTTGTTTTTCTTCAGCCATTCAGAGGTGGACTTGCTGGTGTGTTTTGGATCATTGTCCTGCTGCAGAACTCAAGTTTGCTTCAGCTTGAGGTCACAAACAGATGGCCGGACATTCTCCTTCAGGACTTTTTGGTAAACAGCAGAATTCATGGTTCCATTTATCACAGCAAGTCTTCCAGGTCCTGAAGCAGCAAAACAGCCCCAGACCATCACACTACCAACACCATATTTTACTGTTGGTATGATGTTCTTTTTCTGAAATGCGGTGTTACTTTTACGCTAGACGTAATGGGACACAGACCTTCCAAAACGTTTTGTCTCCTCAGTCCACAGAGTATTTTCCCAAAAGTCTTGGGGATCATCAAGATGTTTTCTGGCAAAACTGAGACGAGCCTTTATGTTCTTTTTGCTCAGCAGCGGTTTTCGTCTTGGAACTCTGCCATGCAAACCATTTTTGCCCCGTCTCTTTCTTATGGTGGAGTCATGAACACTCACCTTAACTGAGGCAAGTGAGGCCTGCAGTTCTTTGGATGTTGTTGTGGGGTCTTTTGTGACCTCCTGGATGAGTTGTCGCTGCGCTCTTGGGGTAATTTTGGTCGGCCGGCCACTCCTGGGAAGCTTCTCCACTGTTCCATGTTTTTGATAATGGCTCTCACTGTGGTTCGCGGCAGTCCCAAAGCTTTAGAAACGGCTTTATAACCTTTTCCAGACTGATAGATCTCAATTACTTTCTTTCTCATTTGTTTTTGAATTTCTTTGGATCTCGGCATGATGTCTAGCTTTTGAGGATCTTTTGGTCTACTTCACTTTGTCAGGCAGGTCCTATGTAAGTGAGTTCTTGATTGTGAACAGGTGTGGCAGTAATCAGGCCTGGGTGTGTCTAGAGAAATTGAACTCAGGTGTGATAAACCACAGTTAAGTTATGTTTTAACAGGGGGGCAAACACTTTTTCACACAGGGCCATGTAGTTTTGGATTTTGTTTTCCCTTAATAATAAAAACCTTCATTTAAAAACTGCATGATGTGTTTACTTGTGTTATCTTTGACTAATATTTAAATGTGTTTGATTATCTGAAACATTAAAGTGTGACAAACATACAAAAAATGCATGCATAAGAAACATGCATAAGAAATCAAGAAGGGGGCCAACACTTTTTCACACAACTGTAAGTAGAATAAGTTATGCCTAGAAGGTTAGGAGTAATAGCCATGGTTTACAGTTACTGGTCTTTTTCCATCACATCTTGCTTCTTAGTTTGAATAGTTCAAGTTTATCTGATTATATATAAAACCTGACTGTAGGTTGCTTTTCATAACAGACAAGGCTGTTTTCTCTGACGCCAAGTCATCCAAAATCAATATGTATATTAATATTAATGTTATATAATATTCATTACATTAATATTAGGTCAAAATTCAAAATAAAGTTGTGTCAGGTTAATTCAGTAACGAGCAACAAACTCTATTTCCATAATCACACAGCGGCCTACAAACATGGCCACCCCCAGACTACACTTCCAATAGCACACACTTCACCTTCTCAGTCACCCAACTTCAAGCCATGCAAACCTGTCCAGTATCACCACCGACACTATATACCGGACTCACATACACACAAACACACACACTGCAAAGTAAACCCTCAGTGCACTTTTATTTGAGCCTGTTCTGTTCCCTGGTTCTCTGTGTTTTGGATAGTTGATAAAGTTGTTTGCTGATTGTCTGACTTCTGCCTGCCATATATATATATATATATGTGTGTGTGTGTGTGTGTGTGTGTGTGTGTGTGTGTGTGTGTGTGTGTGTGTAAATCGGTGTCTCTGATATACATGCCATTTGTGTCAACTGAAAAATGGGAGGGTTGCGTCAGGAAGGGCATCCGGCGTAAAACATTTGCCAATTTGTTGTGCGAACCAGTTGGTCCGCTGTGGCGACCCCGAACAGGGAGCAGCCGAAAGCAACTTCTTCTTCTTCTTCTGTGTCAACTGCCTCTACAAATCTAGATGTCTTGAAATTTCCTGTTCTATTATTAATTAGAGAAATTACAAATGTATTTCCCAAAATGTTGTAGTGTTCTTTTATTAGATTTAAGTTAAACTTTTCTGCTCCTTCTACTTCTTCTATTTCTTTCACTTATTATTATTATTATTATTATTATTATTATTATTATTATTATTATTAGAAAAAGAAGAAGAAGACTGATTTTCTTGAGGCTTTTGAAAAAGTACAATACAATAATAACAATCTTTTACATTCTAATACAAAAATAATAAGTTGCCCTTTTCACCTGCACTGAATCGCTTTAAAATGTTGGTTCATTTACAGTACTGTCATTATGGCAGCATGCTTTCTTACTTTTCTTTTACTTATTTTCTTTTTCTCTGTCCAGCTCTGCTATGTTCTTGATGAATACAGCCAAATGGCTTTAGACTGCTTTTGCCTTTGATCAGGTCATATGAAAGGGAGATGAGATCAGATTTTTTTTCATCTAGAAACAGAAAAAACAGGAATATGAGTCTTATGACTTTGAAATGCTATGGATTATTTCCCTACATGCTTTGAGAACAAATAGTAATGTTATTGTAATTATGAATGCTTTAGCTGTTGTGTGAAGTACCAGGCACCATGCATTACCAAAATAAATATGTCATATAGTGAGGGATTTGTACAGGAAATCCAAGCTCTAACTAGCTCCACATCAGTGGTGGTGGTTGTGGTGGAGTGTGTGTGTGTGTGTGTGTGTGTGTGTGTGTGTGTGTGTGTGTGTGTGTGTGTGTGTGTGAGAGAGAGAGAGAGAAAGAGAGAGAGAGAGAGAGAGAGAGAGAGAGAGAGAGAGAGAGAGGGAGAGAGAAATAAAAGAGAGCAGTGTAAGAATTTAATCAAATGAGAAATTAAGTTATTAATCCATTAAGTAATTATTGTTATGGTTACCATTTTAATATTTTAGTCTAGAGTATCGCAAAATCCACAACGTAATCACAGCATAAAGATTCTTCTTATTATAGCTATGGACATTTCCTATGTGCCAATTTTGGACCACCTTTAACACAGATTTTTGAAACCACTTCTTGGGCTGGATTATATCACAAGAGAATACACATCATGCTTTACACACATCACAGACAGATCCGAATCACATCACAGTGGAAGCTCTTACCAAAGTGCCAAATCTTGTGAGTGGACAGTCTGGGTAAATTTGGTGCATGTTTGGGAAGTGAAAGTGCTGCAATCAGCAACATATTCATGTGCAAGCCAGCAGGGAAAAGGTCACTGGTACTCCCATGACATGTTACTTCACCCACCTCTGTAATTATACTTCATCTTTATTTATAGATATTTGATGCAGCATGGCAGTGAGTTGAAAATATAACGGGACTGGAAAATAATTTGAGTTTCTTCTGCTTTCCTTTTTGTTTCACAATATGTGCTGGTCAGTTTTGACTAATTTGGGAGAAAGGAAACAGTGTTATTTTTACTCTTTTTCTTACAGAATCATTGCCTATTACACATTTACAGTCTTAAATTTCAGTAATATTGTGATCTATTAGGTACTTTTATAAGAATATACAATTAATTCTTTACATTTAAACTTGTACAGGCTGCATTAGAAATGTATTTTGTACACATTATTAAAGAGTGTATAATCTATTGTTATGTAGTTTAATGTTTAAGGTCCTGTAATATCTATTTTTTGCTCTCTATTTAAAATTCAATACAATGTGTCATTACCGCAAACAAACATTACATTAGGAAAGCTGTCAATATAAATTACTGTTAATAACACCTGCTAACAATCAGGTTGAAATATACAAGGCAATTATTTACAGTGTACCATATCTGTGGTTGTGAATGGAATATAACACCAATAACATATACACAGGAAAATGTCAAACGTCATCACAAATTCCATTCTCAATATCAGGAAGAAGATTCGATCAAAATAAAATGGATTTACTAAAGAAATGAGAACAAGACACAACTGATCAATTTAATTAGCAAAGCAAAGCATGCTAGGCATTCCCATGTGTACGTAAAATAATCCCAGCATGCAGAGTAGATCATCTAGTTTTTCTTTGTATGCCATTTAACAACAGCTTGCCATATGGCAGGAAAAAACAACAACTGAGAAGCTGATCAAACCTTAGGGAATAATAATAAAACAGGCAAATGATACCATGCTTTTCATGGTATTAGCATAGTATTAGCAACTATTCATAAATAGTTGCTAATATTTGTAGACAGAAGTCACAGGTATCAAACACCCTGGACAGAGTACCAACCCATCACAGGGCACACACACACTTTCATTCACTCACACACTACCGACAATTTAGAGATGCCGATCAACCTACAATGGGTGTCTTTGGACTGGGGGAGGAAACCCCTGAGGCACAGGGAGAACATGCAAACTCCACACACACAGCGGAGGCAGGAACCGAACCGCCAACCCTGGAGGTGTGAGGCAAATGTGCTAACCACCAAGCCACCCAGCTATATGTTTTTATTTGTTTTATTTTTTATATAACTTTGATGATAGCAGTAAGACAGATGGAGATAAAATCATCCCAATGTGAAAAAAATTGTCACTGACATTGCAGCTGCAGTATTTTTCTGTGTTTAGAGGTGACTTTGTTCTTCATCCCTCGGGATCTGTGTCAAAGCCACAAGGTCTGTATATGTCTGATCGTTTGTCAAAAGGAGAAAAGTCATATGGCCACAACAAAAAAATGAGGGACAGAGACATAGAATTCAATTCACCCTCCTTAGTGACACCATAGTTTATCACTAGAACAATTCACAGAGGTTACTGGAGAATGTGTCAGTAGGACATCTTGGTTTATTCACACTCCTTTAATTTCACCACAGTCTGCCTACATGCTGCAAGCACATAAAAATACCAAACAACAACAATATATAGTATTATTACATATATCTGTCGTTCTTGCCCTTGCAGATGGTGATTAATGGATTTTTTTCTTTTCTTTCTTTTTTTTAGAGCACAATTGATATCTTTGCGGCTTTAGAAAATGGTCTTAAATGCTTAGACAGCTGAAGTGAAATATATACGACAGAAGAAGTTGAAATTCAATAGGGAGATCTGATGTTGTTTGTCCTTCTTGAATCCCACTAGTGAGGAATGAAGGAGAGGCATTGAAATATTTCACATTCCTCTGCTTAGATTTTCATCTCAATTATCTGTTTTGACAATTCCTGGTTATATTTTGGCATAATGTTTCAGCAGATGGCTTCTTCATCTGTGTTTACATGAGGCAAATATTTATATCCTAAGCACGCACAGCTATAGTAACATAATTTATCATTCATTTCTCTAGCATTTTCTGTGCTTTTGGATCTCAGTTATAAAAAAAAAAAACACTTCAGGAACCATTTTACAGTCGGTAAAGATCTTATTTTTTCATGACCATACTGCTTTTATCCCTTTTAGCACTAAATTACTTAAATGAGGCCTACATCAGAGATCATCAGTATGTTTTTATCTAGTCAGAGTGGTTATCAGGGTGGGGCTGTGATTTGTTTTATTTTGTTACAGCGCCAGCACGGTGGCTTAGTGGTTAGCACGTTTGCCTCACACCTCCAGGTTTGGGGGTTTGATTCCCCCCTCTGCCGTGTGTGTGTGGAGTTTGCATGTTCTCTCCGTGCCTCGGGTGTTTCCTCTGGGTACTCTGGTTTCCTCCCCTGGTCCAAAGACATGCATTGTAGGTTGATTGGCATCTCTAAATTGTCCAGATTGCATGAGTGAATGAGAGTGTGTGTGTCCCCTGTGATATGTTGGCACTCCGTCCAGGGTGTATCCTGCCTTGATGCCCAAAGACACCTGAGATGAGGCTCCCTGTGACCCGAGAATAGTTCGGATAAGTGGTAGACAATGAATGTATTTGATAATTGAGTCTTATAGTGTTTAAATTAAATTAAGTTGGATTTGTTAGTGGAAAGTTCAGGAGCTAAAACACTGTTTGCATTTCCATGCATTTCCACTTTGGAATTTGTTTCACTTTAAAACTCATGAGGTAAAGTGGCACAAGCCCTCACTAACTACAGTCTAAAGTTGCAGAAAGCGTCAACGCTGTGGTCTGAATTATTTCTGTTGATTTGTATGAAAGGACACAGCGAGGAGGAGAAGGTAAGGGGCTACACGAGGATCGCGGCTTTATGACCGCAGCGCTCCTGAGTAATGACCCGACTCTGACCCACGCAGCGGTGAAGTTCGCCTCACTGTGCTCTCGCTTCAAACTAGCACAAAATGGCAGAATCTCAGCAAAGGGGCCCACTGAAGGAATCTGCGAGGTACAACACACATTGGCCTGGCACGACTCGGAGGTTCGTGGCTGTTTATCCTTTGTGGGGTTTTTTTTTTTTAATTTTTATTGTTTATTTTAAACATGTATATTATATATTGTATGTATTTTCATAGACAGGTTGCTAGTGGCCACAAGCTTACTTACTGGTTGAGCAGATATGTATGTGTATATATAGAAGAAGTAGAGGGCAAGAAGCCTTTATTATGGCCACACATACATTACAGCACAGTGGAATTATTTTCTTCGCATATCCCAGCGGAGGAAGTTGGGGTCAGAGCGCAGGGGCAGCTATGATACAGCGCTCCTGGAGCAGAGAGGGTTAAGGGCCTTGCTCAATTGCCCAACAGTGGAGCTTGGTGGTACTGGGTCTTGATCCTCCGATCAACAACCCAGAGCCTTAACCACTTGCCCCATATATATACCCTTGTATCTTTAATCATTTAAAGACATGCTGCACTCACATTACTACGGTGGCCGAGAGGTGCAAAACAAAATAACAAAAACAAAAACAAAATAACAAAACCGAAAACAAAATAACAAAACTGAAAACAAAATAACAAAACCAAAAACAAAATAACAAAACCGAAAACAAAATAACAAAAACCAAAACAAAATAACAAAACCAAAAACAAAATAACAAAACCAAAAACAAAATAACAAAACCGAAAACAAAATAACAAAAACCAAAACAAAATAACAAAACCAAAAACAAAATAACAAAACCAAAAACAAAATAACAAAACCAAAAACAAAATAACAAAACCGAAAACAAAATAACAAAAACGAAAACAAAATAACAAAAAGAAAAACAAAATACAAAACCAAAAACAAAATAACAAATCAGAAAACAAAACAGCACATCCAAAAACACAAGGACAATTAAGACAAAACGGAAAAGGTAGGTATAGTTTGTGAATGGAATTCTTAACGCTGATTGGACGAGACATCGGTCACTCAAGCTATACGTCTATAAGTAGGAAATTGTGTATGTAACTTTATTTCTTGTACATGTGGAGTTCTGTGTTCACTTTAAATAATTTTTTAGATCGTGCAACTTTAAATCTTTTAAAGAAAATAACAAACATATATTTACATTTATAATAAAGTGTAATTCATTCAGTGCTACTATGAGGAAGGACGTTCATACGGCGTGATTTTGAATATACAAATAGTGTATCAAGGCGTAAAGATTAGTTTGCAATGTCTAAAAACACACCTAAAGAACGCAGGAATGTTTCAAAGACCAAACTATTCCAGAATGAATGATGTAAGGAGCGTTATAAGAGCAAAGCTGCGTTGATATACACGCGAATCAACTTTTTACTGCTGCAGCCTGCTGGACTTCCTGTATATCCTGAGTGACAGATGTCTCGTCCAATCAGTGTTAAGAATTTCATTCACAAGCTATACCTATCTTTTCCGTTTTGTATGAATTGTCGTTGTGTTTTCTGATTTGTTATTTTGTTTCCAGATTTGTTATTGTGTTTTCTGATTTGTTATTTTGTTTCCAGATTTGTTATTTTGTTTTGCACTTCTGGCCACCGTACATTACCCTGTAACAGATAAACACGAAAGATTCAAAAGATATAATCTTGAGTGTACCAACCCAGTGACATGGAAAAGTGCAGCTCTGAACGTTTTCCTCAGTGTGACACAGACACCATCACATAGAGCTATACAAAGCATATAAGAAACATGTTATTACCCACAGATTGTATTTTTATCGATCTGTAATTAAATAAAAGGAAAGACAAAAGTAAACTGTAATGTGAAAAGTGAACTGATTTATAATATTTAAACATTTAATCAAATAGCTATTAGAATCTTCCAGTATTTTGTACCAGTCAGATTGTTTTGTTTGTCTACTTAAAAATGGCTCATTCACACCACACCACAGACTTGGCCACAGTATTGTAGAGCCAGGTGGTTTTCTACACACTCATTCCATATGGTGCCCTTTGGTTTGCTCCACTCACTACTCCCTTGCTCTCACACACACTGACTCTCACTCATTCTCTCTTCATATGATGATTGCGTTGACATTCAGAAGAGAGGCTGACTGCTGACAGCTCTTTGAGTAGAAAAAGACTGTTGTTTTGAATGCAGAATGTGTGAGTAAGTGACTATGAAAGAGCAAGAGAGAGAGAGAGAGAGAGAGAGAGAGAGAGAGAGCGAGAGAGAGAGCAACATTAATGAAAAGCAGATGTGCCAGCAAGAGTTTGAGCTCAGGGCCAGACCCTCTGGTTGTGTGTGTGTGTGTATGTGTGTGTTTTAGCATTTGCATCCCTCTCATCTCCTAACCGCTGTTTGCTGTGCATCTCTCAGCGTCTGATCGAGCAGTGCAGGGTGCATCGAGCCCGGGGAGTTCACAGCGAGTTGACCATCTGGAAGAGCTGGTGGAGATACAAACAGTGAGTGTGTGTGCCAGCTATCTGAGGCTGTGGAGAAGTCAGCCACACTTCAGTCTGACATACAATTATTCTTATATTTGTTCGTATATACATATGGACAAAAATACTGACAAAATAATTTATAATACGCTAAACATTTTTTGCATTTTATATGCAAAAAATGCATTTCAGGTAATAAAGTGGAAATTGCATTCATCACACATATACACCTCCATGTCACAGTGTCAGTCATTGCTTTGCTGAACCTGGCCAAATCATATTAGATGTTCTCTTTCCAAAGATGAAATGGGGATTTGGGGGCAGAGCAACAGATGGGCTCCAGTCAGTAACTGTATATCTACACAATGACCTATATCTAAGTGTATCTGATAATAATGGGGAAAATAGGGCATATTGTGAGATTTTAATGCACGGTGGGTCTTTAACACAGCATGATACTTGCGGATCAGTAACTGATGTTAAATTCAGCTGCAGTCTGAAACTGCAAACTTTAATTTATCACTTTTTTGGGTCTCATCAAAACTTAAAAAAAGAATCAAAAGAATGTTCTCTCTCTCCTCTCTCTCTCTCTCTCTCTCTCTCTCTCTCTCTCTCTCTCTCTCTCTGTGTGTGTGTGTGTGTGTGTGTGTGTGTGTGTGTGTGTTTTGGTGTGTGTTTTCCAGTGGAAAACAGGTTTAATGAGCTGTGCACTGGGGGGCATTCCCTTGTTTCCTTGAAGTTGAAGGAAGTGTGGAGATTTATGACGTGGCTGATTGCCTGTCTCTTTCCTCCATGGTGGCTGACCAGCAGAAAGGAGGAGAGAGAGTGAGACGCACTAAATCACAGTCAGTGAGCTGCTGCACTTGGTGTTGATCCCTGTGAGATCAATCAGAAAGTCATATCTCAATTTGTCTATATGACACTCTGCCCTGCAGCCAAGGCTGTGTTCCTCTTTATCACCTGCCGGACACTTGGCTTTGATGGAAGTCTGACACGCTGTGTTTGATCACACTGTCACAAAGATTAAAGTTAGGTGAGACTGTGTGAAAGTTTGACCTTGGGACGTATTAAAAAGTAGTCAAATTCATATTCTGACAAGAAAAGCTATTACATGATTAGTCCACAATTGCAAACTTCAGAGGGACTGGTGATATGTGACCTCTTATCCTCCATACTTCAGCTATTTTTTTAGTTAAAGTTGCTCAACATTTTTGTTGATGATCTGTATAATATTTCCTATATCTGTTAGATATGTTACTGACAAAATAGTGATAGGTAAAGTAGTTAAGCTTTACACGAGCGATGTTGTTTTGCAAATCCTTTACATTTTTTTTTTTTATCATATCGCTCAGAGTAATCCTCACCTATCTACCGACTATCAGAGGATTATCAAAGGTCAAAGTCAATACAAGACTGCTTCTCTGCGTGCTCCATTTATCTCTCTTTCTCTCACCTCACACCCCCCCACAGTGTAGGAGTTAACAGAAGACGCTGACCTCTGGGCCACTTGCGGTTCCTGATCCACAATGAGGAATGTGAACCTAAGACCTCAACTGACTAAACTCAGCTTTTGTAGCATGTGTGGAGGACCACAGTATAATGCCTGGCTCTAAGGTTCTGAATGTAAAATTGTTTACATTTCAAGGTCAGACCTTAAATGACAGAATAAATATAACTGATTGCAATAAATTCTAGTAAACATTCATTTACATTTGACATAGACTGCTCAACTGTGATTTGAGATTGCATTAAGATCTGAGAATACATTAAGCAAGTAGCAGTAATCAGCCGTAGTCTCTTGCCTGTAGGTGTGGGGATTTAATCTGAGCAGGGTTTGCCATCATTAGTGCCGATGCTTCTCCTCAGACGATGCCGTTTGAAAAAGTGAGGCTGGGCTACGAGCCTTACAGGCTGTTGTTATAACCTCTGACTCTCCCCTCATTTTTTCCCCTGCCTGTGCCTGAGTTAATGTGCTGCTCAATGTTGCAGAGACCTAAAATGATCTATACAATCCCTTCAAAATTTTCCCTCTGGCATCACAGTTTTAGTTTGGTCTCACTTACCACTGGGTTTTGTTAAACAACTATTATTTGGGACAGAGTAATAAGGAAGATTTCCAACCTATGAGATTTTATACAAAAGGAGTTTAGTAGCATTTAGTAAAAAAGACTCTAGTGTCAGAGCTTAATTACAGTATACAGTTGCACCATGGGAAACACCATAGGACATATGCAAAAACCCTAATACACTGGTAAATAATACTAAATAAACATAAATAATAAATAATATAAACTCTATATAATGTCAATTCCAGATCACATCATCTCACCTCTGAACCTCTTTTTAAAATTCACAAAAAAGAAAACTCTGTAGATATTAAACAAAATAATTGTATGGGATAATATTTAGCGGAAATATTTTAGTGACTAATTCAATTCAATTCAACTTATTTGTATAGTGCTTTTAACAATGGACATTGT